>CM036906.1:130193294-130230794 GCA_020800305.1 Porphyrio hochstetteri | reverse complement strand
TCAATTACATTATTGAATCAAGAATGAGAGAAATCTTTTTTAATTAAAAAAAATTTCTTGGATCCATCACTTCAATTAATTCCATAAGGACCATTCATGTTTTCGTAGGTGAAGGATCAGATCCCGTCTTTTTATATCTGCAACTGAAATGTCACCAGCAACTTATTCAGCTTTTATTTTATATTTCTTTTGACTGATTCAGCAAATGAATGTTAAAGCTTAGAAAATACCACTTCCAAGATTATTTTTTTTCATCAAGACTGAAAGAAAATCAAGCTTCCAACTCTTCTACTGTGGGGAGGTACACAAAGCAAAATATGTTTTGCCCCTACAAAAACCCTGGAAGTATACACTACCATACCAGCTATGACCTCACATTTCCACACCAGTGTCATGGAGGAAAGAATTTGCTGTGCAGCTGACCTAATATTCAGAATTTTACCAACACTGAGGATTACCTGACATTTCGTTCTTATAAAGGTACTTGGGCAAATGAAGATCACTAGCAGCACTAACCAGGTATTGGAGACAGTAGAATTTTACATACACCACCCCCGTCAAAGATATATTTGCATGTTTTCCCTTCTGTGAGCTTCTACTTCTCTTTTTTTTTTTTTTTTTTTTTTTAAAGTAGTGGAGACTTAATGTAAAGGCACTGTGTGAGAGAGCAACAGTTTTTTCTATTTAGAAAGTCTCCTACAAAGCAAGTTCTGCTTGAAGCATGTAATTCAAAAGAACATTGTGAGTTTAGTGCATGACTTATTATTTCTGCTTTTAAAATTCTGTGCTCCAGAGTTTTCTCTTTATTAATCAATGTATGTATGTAGTAATCATAATGTACAAGTTCATATACGTGGTTCTTATGGTCAGGCTAACACTCACACATTTATTTAATTTGAAGGTTTCAAGAAAGTAAACCTCTCGTTTCCTATGGATCTGAGGACTTCAGGATTCCTTCAGTACTCCACAGGTAGGCGCAGTCTATCTATTTAATCATATATATTTGACTGGTTTCTTTAAATGGGGAAGGTATGAAAACCATCGCTGCCTCAGAGCCTTGTGGTGATTCTTTACCACTAACCTGTCAGAGTGGGTAATGACTTCATAGGTGGTTAATGCATCAGTTCTTCAAGTGGAGAAAAGGGGCTGCATGCCAAGGGATTTAGGGGATAAAGGGATGGGTGTTTTTATCTATAGAGAAAGGTTTGTATACACAATGGAAGATCTCTGCTTGAGAATAATGGTATCTTAAGTACTTTGAAAGAAAATGTCAGGATTCTAGCTTGAGTCTTCTAAGGTCCCTCTCTTGAGAGGGAATTATAAATACTCAGTGTTGATTATTTCAACATTGTCTTAAGCAGGCCTTTTGTTTTATTTATAGCCTAGAGTCTTCACCTTATATTCTGACCCTTCCATGTTTTCCATATGATATTATAAGCTTTGTTCATACTGTTCAGACAGAGGGTTGTACTGCTAGCAATTGTTAATAAAATTTTATTCTTAATGAAAACCTAGGAAATTTAGTGCAACTTTTGGTTAAAGAAGGAATTTACTCAGATATAGTCTGGCACAATAGAGTCAGTTGAGGATTTGTAGAAGTACTTAAGCATTATTTGCTGTATCTAGATTGAGGAGCAACTGAGTTCCCTGCTGTCTAGTTTGCTGTCCAAATAGGGGTCTTGGCAAGATTGCCATGCTGCAACTCACTTGCAGTCCTCCACTCAGATCTCCTGCCTGTGTAATTCCAAGGGCACAGTAGCTGTCATCCCATTCTGGCCAACAAGTGGGGATTTGAAAAGTGCTGCTGGATTTGCAGGCATAGCAAGAAGGCCAGATGATACTGAAAATCAAGAGCATACATAGCCCAAAATTGTTAGTACCTTCAACTCAAAAATTTTTTTTCAATGAAAAGCTTTGTGGTTAGGTGGGAAAATTCCTTTTATTTAAGGTTTTACTAAGTAGTATTCTAATCAGTGTGTGCACTAAGCAGCAGTGAGGTGATTTCTAAAAAAATCTGCTGAAATAGAAAGGCAATGAGGATTCTCAGGCCAACCTGGCGATGCATGTTGATGTTTTGTTTCTAACTATCCAATAAGATTGCTCAGATTAACAGGTCACTCAGACTTTTCCAGGCTCTCTTCGTACTGGTGGGACAGGCAAGTGCACCAGATAGGCTTTTTAAGTAACTGCACAGATAAAGTCTGGACAGTTTTACTGTATATGACTTGCCAGCTCAAGCAGAGAGACTGACAGTGTGGAAACAGCTTGTCAGAGCTCAGGTCATGGTTAAAAACTGCTAATGTTAATGCTGACAGCCTGTAAAGTCCCTGCTATCTATGATACCTTTAGTCAAGTTATAAAACACTCGAGAGGACTATATCTATTTCCTTCTCATTCGCTATTTTGTCCACTTCTGTCATTACTGAAAATATTTAACTAGTTTTGTGACTATCCCTTGCTTCAATCTGTGTGATTCAAGCTGCACCCTGCAGCACTGCAGCATCCAGCTCCTTTGCAAAGAGGAAGATGTGCTTGCAGATAGCCGAGAATGGCTGTTGCCCCTATAAAACCCTGCTCCATGATGCTCCCTGGGCTGCCTAAGAATGGACTCTGATTTGGTTGAGAGTTGCTACAAATGAGGTCACGGAGAGGGGCAGGCAGGTGATGAGCACAGTGGACACTAGGAAATAAGCGTCGTTGCTCCAATTCTGGTGAGAAATCACGACACAGCGAGATCTGTATTGTCTTCCTGCTGAGCTTCTTTTCACACAAAGGTACTTGTACTGAGACCTGGGTACTGAGGGCAGATCGGTTATGTAGGGTAGTCCCTCCTTGCTGAGAGACATGCTTTATATCCCGCATAAAGTCCAGCGCTCTGTCTATGAAATAAAACTTCTTAAACTCAACTGTCTTGTTATCCTTTTAATCTGGGATCAAGCCTTTGCCTTCTCTGTGTACTTATCTAATGTACTCTATTAGCACTAAGTAGTCCCTTGCTGCTTGAGAACCAATATGGCCACTCCTGCCATACATTCGATCTGAAAGCTGTACGTTAGAAAAGTTGTCACAGATGAGAGCAGTGAAAAAGATGCAGCTAGCTGATACCCCAGGCCCAGATTTAGACAGGTAATTAAGGAAGACTGGAAACCTTTATTTCCACTTGTTCTATGAGAATTCGAGAAGCTGCTTGCAAATTTGTTGGCTGTAGTCTTGGGCAAGGAGAAGAAAATACAGCATGGAAGTAGTGTGGTGTACTATAGAAGACACACAGACTAAAAAAATGCAGGTTACAAGTAAGAATACAGAAATAAAAGAATTGAGACATGGATTTTAAGTCTAAGACCCCATCCTGAGTTATTCCAGGGTTTTCCCCTGCCAAGCCAAATGCATTAGTGTAAAGTATTACAGAAATAAAAAGCTCACACAGTAACTCCATGTTGTCAAAGACACCTCACTATTAAAAAAAACCAGTGTATATAAGAGCAAAGGTGGAGTTTAGACCATTTAAATCTGAGCTGAACCTTTTTGTGAAACAGAGCATCCTAAAAAGAACAGAGCTATTCCTTTGAAAAGATCACAGAATTACAGAATAGTCGAGGCTGGAAGACACGGCTATAGATGATTTAGGTTAGCCTCTCCTGCTCAAAGCAGTAAAATTTATCTCTTAATAGTTGTGAAAAGAACTATATCATAAATACTGTGTGTGTAGTCTTTAGAAAGATGGTCTAAAATATCTTCAACTGGTATAGCTACTGTAGAAAGCTCTTTGAAAACATGTTACATAGCCAACTGGTTCATTGGTGTGCCTAGGTTTGAGGATAAAGCAACTAATTCCTCAAAATAACTTTCTCAGATTAGAATATTTTGTCAGAAATAGTCACCAATGAAAATAAACTTGAACTTACCGCGATGCCCTTCTTGAAACCTCACACCAATATTTCCTACAGTAGTCAGTTTCAATTTGGTGTTGCAGAATAATTAAACAGACTCTTGTTTTCATCATGTCTGTTTAAAAAAAGTCAGTTGCCTAGAAATTCTCCTCTCTAGAGCTGTCTATATATTTGTGAATGTTTCCTTAACCCTTTGTCTTTGCTTTCCGTTATAGGTAAGCATAAGACCTTGCTTGTGGCGTGGAAAAAGGTGATACTGAAGTAATTGCTTGTGCATGACAAGTTAAATGTCAATTATTAGAGCATTGTCCCATGCTAACTTTCTCATCTAAGCAAATGGCATATAAATTTCTGAAGCTTGAGAAGTAGATTTCTATTTTGGCAATTTTAAAAAACTGCTTTAGTTTCAGAATACTTGGTAGCACAGAGATGTTTGAATTTGAAAGGTCTTTTTTCTTTTCCTTTTTGATTCTGTCAGTGTGCTTTGCTTTGCTTTTTTCATATTGACTTCTAGTGCCTTTCTTTGTAATTCTTTTCCCCAAAAGTTTGTGGTCCTCTTCCCAACTCTGTAACTTAAATAGATTTCATAAGATGCAACACAGCACTTATGTATGTTAACAGCAAAAGAAATTGCTAAGCATCTGACATATAATGTAAACAGGAATGAATCTTGTATGAGCCCTGCAAAGTTAGCTCTTTGATGAAATATGGTTTGTTATATGTTCTCTCATCATAACTAGATGCAACATTTGGACCAAAGGTGTCCAAACGTGGTGAAGTAGGTTTTGTTTTTTCATTTGTTTGTTTGCTTTTTCTAATTGACAAGGCGGCTGTAGCATCAACCCTGTTTCCTGATGCAACAAATATCTCCTTTATAGCATAAAAGTATAGCACATGTAGCACCACTTCCTCAGCTGAAGCAAACTAGTTCTGTTCCATTGTAGTGGAGCGACACTGATTTATACCGTCTGAAAACTTGGCCCACCTTGTATATCATTTCTTTACATAACCAGACAAGGGGCTTTTAGCCTTACGTGAGTAACACTCCTTTTTATTTCAATGTGAGCTGTGTCTGAGTAATCCTGACTGCAGGATTTTGCCCTCGGGCAGCAAAATCAATGGGATGCATGTAGCAGAGACAGTTGAGAAGAAGAGTAACATACTGCCTATGAGGGGAAATACTGTGGCACTAGGAGAAAAGAAGGAAAATTTCCTGCAATCTTTTCTTTGGATAGTCAGGAAGAATCTTTACATGAAAACAAAAGTGTGTGTGGTATAAGATAACATTGTCTATTGGGGCAAATATGTACACTTATGTGCACTACTAGAGCGTTTATCACAGTGAGCACAAATAAACTTGTCAAAGTTTGTGGTATCTGACAAGATAAAAGAAACAGTCAAAGTAACAATATGTGAAGGGCCAAATGTTCATGCAATTTATGTTTCTAATTTGATTCTGTAAGACAGAATCTGGCACTGGAAGAAAGTTACTTGCTAAAGAGAAATGACATACTTTCTATGGAAGGTCTGCATGATATCCTTGCTATTTTACTCAATGCTTACTAGAAATCATTCTTTTGAAAAAATGTTTCAGTAGATTCCATAGAGTAAAGTCTGTTGCTCTGTATTTAGATCCCATTTGAATTATGGTTATTTATCTTATTTCTTTTTCCTTTTCTTCCCCCTCCCCCCCTTTTTTTTCCCTTTCTCTTTGTTTTTTTCTTCTTTCTTTTTCTTCTTCTGTGGATTCTCAGCTGTAGGTGACATGATTGTGATGGCTGCATTTCAAAGACCTCACCTGCTCTGTCATCTCTGAATTTTTGTTACACTTCATGGTATCAGCTCTAACGATCTTATTCTCTCGCTCTCTCTTTCCTTTGCACCTCTACTCACTTCCTGACACTTGACACAATAAAACACTTTTTCATTTAGAAACTGTACTTAACCCCTTTTCACCAACAGTCTATTACTCAAAAAAGAAAGAAAAGTAAATCAGTGGGACAGTACAACTTGGAGGATTCAATTTTTTGTTTAATGCAAGTAAATATATTTAGACAGCTTCTGCAAAGGGTGGTGAGGTGTAAACAAGAGACTTACCTGTGTCTATCTCTAAAAATTCATAAATGAAACATGGCTCCTTTAACTTATTTTTTTCCATCAGTCTTTTATAATCAGGCTTCATTTCCTGGCAGTTAAGACAATAAAAGAAAACAGCCACAGTGCTGAAGACAAACTTAACTCTTTCATTCAGATCCTTTCAACCAATAAAAAACTTTTATGTTTATGACTTGGCACATTTTCTTAAATGTTGTGGCTTTATTTGCATATACAATAAATGGTATTGTTGGTAAAAAACTAAAGAGTCCTTGCCTTTCTCTATATCTTGTAAATAGAGAAACAGTGTATTTTAAAAATATTATTATTGTTCCAACATGTAACCAGTATCTATAAGAAAAATATACATGTAAAAGCTTGGTAATAACCATCTACAGAGGTTGCATAAAATGAAACCCTTTCTTATTAACTTAATTTCATTTTGCTTAAGACATCATTAGCAGACGAAGTTGTCGTTCTTTTAAAGTAGTTAAAAATTCTAAGTACTAAGTGAATATTTTGAATGATTAATATTTAGCCTATTCGTTATTCATATGCTGTTCACTTTAGCTATTTGTGGTTTGTTATTGGCGTAGAGCAAGAACTCTGAAGTGAATTCACATAAATATGTATTTTTGAATAGCAAAAGATTATTCAGTAAAGATTCAAGCATGTTGATTTGGTTTGGGGTTTTTTGGGGTTTTAGTTGGTTTTTTTTTAAGAGGGGACTTTTTGTTCTTATTGTACCAAATCTATATTATTTTAAATTTCTTGAATCCTCTCGTTTCTGTATTTCTGACTGAGAAAGGACCATAAATATAGTGGAGGAAGTTAAATACAGACTTTACAAATATGGGTACAAAGGGATATGTAAAATGCTGTGTCTTTAGTGAACAGATGGACCAAGAAGTTGTTGTGAATCTGGCTAGGAACTATGGTGAATGATATTTCATTAGCCCATATCAGTTACAGATCTGTTGAACAAAATAAGACTCCAGACATTTTCTGAATTACTCTCTTATATAGGTCAAATCACAGTTGTAAGAGCAAATGTTCACAAACAGCCACTGATCTGGGTGCCCCAGATTTTTAAATGCCCAGTTGGAAGCATTTTGGGTTTGGTGGACTTGCAGAGTAATTTTTTTTCCTGAGACCTAGACCGAAGGATGTCTCAAAATTGAGCTTTGGAATACAAAACATCAGGTAGTGACAGCCAGTTTTTAGAAGTCATGCTTCTCCATTACATGCTTATATGGACATTACATCCACGTTATGGACATTATATCTCCTGGAAAGGTGACTCTTAGTATGCCAGAGAAAGGCCCAGGAGATGTGGCCATAAGCGACTGTTTGCTCTGACCTGAGATAGTTCACTTAATATGCCTTTGGCACCATTCCTCACCCATACCATAATAACAGCTAACTCTGTAGTGTGCAAAATAAGTGTGGCAGTACTTCACATCAGTCAATTCCATTTTGAGAAAAAAACAGTCAGATACAAGTACTATGCATATCTATAATCTAGGGCAATATGGCCTGAATCTTGAGTGCTACTGTGATACAAGTAATTAACATTTTCTTCCTGGAATGAAGGCTGTCAACACATTTTTTAATAGATTCCATGAATTAAGTCATGGTTTCAAACAATTTGGTCTGAAGTTGTGCATTAAAACTGTGGTGAGCCATTAAAAAGATGACTTACCAACTGTCAAAAGCAAAATAAGAATTAAGAAGGTGAAGAGAGAGAGAGTGCTGCGTGACAGCCACCATAGATTTTCCAGACTGAATGCTCAGATGTCTCTTTACACATGGGTCTGCTGGAAAGCTTCAGTGCAGGTACAGAAGTCACACCTGCGTCTATAGCAAGAAACTCTTTAATTTCCCTGTCAGTCTTTTCTTACCACCTATGTAAAAGATTGTAGGAAAGGATTCAGCTTGAATTAGTTAGAGCTAATTGCAATTTTGTTATACCCATTGCAAATAACGGCATTGAAACGGTACCTTTTCGAAAAACTCAATGCATTAAAGCTATAGTCTTTCAGTGATCAGAACTCTTTTGGTGTTAACTTCCTCTTAGGTAAACAATTAAACTCCACTTTCAACCCTAACCTGAAATGTATCACCTTCTAATTTTCTTGGGTTTTTTCATAGAATTAACTCCCACTGCCTGCTCGGTGATTCATAAACACGGATGTATGAAGCTGTCAGACCGCGGGTACTGGAAGGTAAGGCAAAGGAATTTATAGTCCCTCACTTAGAGCAAGGGAATTTGTCACTCCTTTCTTTCGGAGCGTGCTACAGGCTCCCGTGACCACTGCGGTAGCTCCAACAAGCAAGCACAGGGTCTCTGGTGTGAAAATCAATAATGCCTCACACGGGGGTTAGCAATGCCTGTAAAGGAGAAGCACTCAGCTATAACTATTAAATGCTACTGAAGGAAGCCCTCACTTTTCAAAGCTACAGGAAATCGGTCTTTTGAAGCGATGGTTTCCTTTAACTCTTTTGTGACTCCTGCTCATCTTTGCCCTGCAGTCTGCTGATAGGTAAGTGACAGGGCACCACAGTGGCCTTTTAACATGAGGTGTGGAAGGCTGAAAGTAATTCAAAAGGCTATTCTTTTGTTGCAGTAAATAGCCTGTCTGAGCCACATACAAGCTTCTGATGTAACGCTGTTTGTCTTCAAGTACCTTCAACAGAGCAAATCTGCTTTTGTTTTGACATTTTGCTGTCAAATTTCCCGAATGCATAATTACAGATATATTATAGAAATACAAGTGCTACAGTCAGGTCTGCTTCCCAGTCATAGATAGATAATTCCACGAATAACAAATCCATTATCACCCTTGCTACTGACAGCAACAATAACAAAATCATTGTATCAACAAAGGAAACAAATGATGCTAACACATACAAAGGGAATATTGTATTGACCCAGTATACAGGTAGCCATACAGATGTATAGACTTTTCTACATATACTACTTTTTATTTTTTAATTTTTGCAGTGAAAGAGAGAATTACTGACTAGCAAGGATGAAAGCCACAGACTTTCCTATTTGTTTTTACCAAAAATCTATGTGTCAGGTTCTCAACAGGAGCAAAACAGAAAAATTAAGTCCTGGTTTGCAAGGTCCACTATGTACTTCATATTTGTGGCAAGTTAGCTTGAGTCCTCTCCTGTTGCAGAGCTTTCTTTTCACACTGAATGTGTGTATTTGTTGCAAATCTTACGGCATTTTTATGAAAGATGCTAAAAGAGGTTTGCAAATAGGTTTACTAAGACGTGTGCTAGACTGACCTGCTGCAAAATACAAAGAGGTATTTACTCATTATAGAAAAGCTAGTAGATGTCTAAGTCCTCACAGGTTATTCCACATGGCTGTCTTGGGTACCAGGGTCAGCTCTTTGCTTACCTGAGTGCCCTACGCTGCTCTGATGCTCTTGTAACCCATCTAACAAGTCACCTTGTTTAAATGCTAAAGCTGAGCCAGGAGCTCCTTAAATGATTCTACTGTTGAGTTTTCACCCACTCATGCTACGTTTGTTAGTACAGTGGTCATGCCTGAAATTGTACCATGGCACCACACCTAAATCCTCTATTAAGTCATTCTCCAGGGAGCAGAATAGTTCTGGCTAGGCTATAATATACGAAGTAAAGTACCTAGGAGAAATGCTTAGCAGATACTTATTTATTGCTCCAATCTATGCAAAAACATTTCTCCTTTGGTCCTATCACAGCATTTAAAAGAAGAGCAAGTTCATATCACAACAGAAAAGCACCTCTTTCCCACTTCCAGCTTCAGCATCTCCCTTCTATTCTTAAATATTTCAAATACACTATTTTTATTCCGCAGCCACTTGGGGTGTAAAGACCTCCTTTATTCCTATGCAGATAACAGATTGAAATCAAATCAGGAGGAGATACTTGTTCACACGGTGTATATTTAATTTGTGAAACTCCTTGGCACAGAACATTATGGATGTTAAAATATTACATGAATTCCAAAAGCAACTGGACAAATGCATGAAATAAGCCTCCACTGAAGTTTTTCTAGCATGAAGACCTTCCTGAGCTGAGAGGGGACGTAGAGTTGCAGTTTTGCCTTGTTCTTTACTCTTTACAGCATATCTGCACCTGTATTTGTCAGCAACAGGGTGTTTGCCTCTTATGTGCTGGACAAGTACAAGTGTCCAGCAAAGCCTTCATGAACCAAGGTTCAAAAGATAATTTGGATCTTCAGGATGACTAGGGTGAGAAAAAATGTTTTAGTGTTACTACCATCACAGCATAAATTCCAAATCTCAAACAAAATTTAAAGGGAAAGACCTCATAGAGATCCTCTAGAACCTTTCTAGAACCTCTACATGCATAGTAACCCAGTACTGCTTAATCAAGCCTTGCAGTATCATGTATCATCACCTTTACATATCTGCGAATTACGAGGAATGGAAGTTAAAAAGTCTGTGGTTACGGCATAATTATATAATCCTAACTATACAAACACTTTCATAACTACCTATGTGTAGACTTACGTCTGTCTCTGGCCTGTGTTTTGTGATGTAGGAGGATAGTATCTTCTTCAGAACTGTGCTCAATGTCACTAAAAAAATGCGATGGTTTATCTGCCTGCACCAAGCTAAGCACCAGACTAGTTACTGGTAAGCAGCAAAATGGTTTTTTTGAGAGGTTTCCAGGTGGTTCTTCATGCTGAGGGGAACTCATATGCAGATTTCTGTCGCTACCACTCCAAGAGGAGCTCAGCACAGTTCTAGGAAATTAACTTTTGACATCCTGAAGATCTGAGACTGGTTACCTGCTGCACTAGTCAGTTTTTTTCTGGCTGAGTCTGAAATCAATATACCACGCAGTACATTTACTTGGAGAAATTATGTAGGAGGAACGATGTATTTTCAGTGATCTTGTAAACCCTCAGTGCCTTGAGGTACAGGCCATCATTTGACTACAGATTTGCTGGTGGCAATTTGTTTGTATTTGTTCAGGGAGCTTGTGACATTCACTGGTGTTCTCTCTATGCTACTTAGCAGCTCTTTGAAAATGGTGCTAACACAGATGAAGGAAAAAAATCATGAGAAATATCTGCCTTGATCCTAAGTCGTGCAATGGCATTACTTACTGAAAGGAATTTGGAGCACAGCACACAGAAACTCCCAGGGTCCATGGAGCAGCAGGGAGCATGGCAGCAGAGCAGGGCACCCGGGGATGCCCAATTACAGTGCAGAGGACCTATTAAGAACTATTGCTGTGCTCTAACTAAAATTATAAGTAGGAAGATCTCTATAAGTGCAACACTACAGCACAGTGAACATGCATAATCTACTGGGAGTGTCATGAGAAGACATGACCACTCTCAATTTTTTATACTAATGCAGCAAATCCTGTTATGTATTATCTCCATATCATTTGGCATGCATTGCTCATGGAAAAGATCTCTTCTCAAGGAGACATGAGTGAAGACTGACTCCTTTTGGTTGCTTGAAATAAAGATCTAAACTAGCTCTATGACCTACAGTAATTAGTGTGTTCCTCAATGACAATACAAGCCGTCATCCCTGCAGGTTCAATGAACGGGTCCATAGCCTGTACATTTTCCCCAGTAAAATAAGTGCTGTTTCCTTAAACCAGGGAAAGTTCTACTCGAGAAATTATACTTTGTTGTAATTCAGTGAGATAGTATCACCTGTAAGCTTAAGCATGTGTATGTATACAGTCCATGACAGATGTGTGTGTACATATGTACTGTATGTGCGTGCCAGTTGTAAACATCTGTCTAAATGAGTGTGTTGACAATGAATTACTCAGGTAGACTTGACTTTTTTTTAGTGTGAATTAACAGCTTCTTGACTTGTTACTACATCAACTGCTAATTAGTTCCTGAGTGTAGTTCAAGGTGTTGGCATTCATTACAAAGCTTTCTGCGGTGGTTTGGATCTTTATCTGCCTCAAAGGCAGGATCTTCAGGCAAAAAAAAAAAATGTCTTCAGTTTATACAAAGCAGATGAGAGCAGGAAAAGGAAAGGTGGGCTGCAAGGTCAGGAATTGGGGTTAAAGACAGCTCATCATCTAGATTTGGCTCCAGTAATGCAGGGACTGCTTAGTTTTAAGTTAGGATGATGACTTTAGCCATCAGGACTAAAGATTAATAGTTAGTATCAAGATAGGGAAATCAAAACCGGGAACCTCAGATGATCACTGAAGTCCAGTTGAGAGATGCATATGATGCCTGTCCCTTCATTCTGAAAAAATCAAATATACAATTGGAGGTGTGATAACAAAGATCCTTGGTAAATATTACCAAGCCAGTAGTTGAAAAGACAACAAATGCAATGGTTATACTTAGAAATGGTGAAAAAGATGATCCAGTGAAATAAAAAAAACCAAACTGTGTGATCTTCTTTAATACAGATTAGAATTTTAAAGGAGAAGATAAATACGTGGAAACCAAAGGAAAATGTGATATAAGACAGCAGCATCTTTCATGCTGGATAACAATATCTGTTTTTTATTGGATAACAGACTTCTAACAAGAAGATGTAGCATAATATATCTCTCCTGAAGTTTTTCAACTAATGCCACATATGAACACTTAAAGTAATTCAGTTTTGGAAAGAGTTTTGGAAACAGACCAGCCAATGTGATCTTAAACCTTGATTTTATTTAAATCAGTTAATAAAATATTTGTTTCAGAAATGGGTGATTAAGCATACATTTTAGAGGCAAACTCAGCTTATTTTTTCCTAACCTGCTGAACTTACTAGTATTGTCTTAAATCCACCTAGACACAGATATGAAGACTGATATCATTCACACATAAAGTATAGGGCTATGTTGTTGTAACCAAAAAAAAGATGTGGCAACAATAAATCAGTTACCTCACAGCAAACTGCTAGAAGAGGGAAGATATTTTATTCTAGAGTATCCAGCTGAGATAATCACTAGGTAGAGGGAAAAAAAAGTGTTGGGTTCATCTAGCTATTTCAGGACAGCAACAGCCTAACATCTCTGGTGCTTTCACAGCAAATGAGCTATAAAAGCCTTGCCAGAACTGGCTATAGTTTATCTCCATCTTTTTTATTTCCTCTTGACTTTCAGAAAATAAAACATTTCTTTAAATACCCTGATCATAAGCCAAGAGAAACCAACTTTTCTTCTCATTTCCTATCTTTTTCCTTCTTCAGGCTTGCTCTGCCTACTGCTATAAAGCCTTCCTTTTAGGGTTTTATTAACAATTGCATTTCTTTGATTTGTAGAAAAGCTATACTATGTTTTATTTAGTATGCTGCCAGATTTCTTTGTTTGGCAGGGGTTTATTTTTCATGAATTGCTCCTTTGCAAGAGTTCAGCCAGTACAGAAAAATTGATGGCTGCTGTATCCAAGTTAATATGATTCACTAGAGAAAACTATCTCTCCCTACAGACGGTTTGAAAAAGTGTGTGGCATGGTGTCACAGCTGGAATGATTGACAATATAGGAGCTTCTGCATGGACAGTGTGGAGTTGTCCATGTGTGAAAGATACTTTCCTTACTGTGGTACACATAGAATCACAGAATCACAGAATTGTAGGGGTTGGAAGGGACCTCGAGAGATCATCGGGTCCAACCCCCCTGCCAAAGCAGGCTCCCTAGCTCATATTGCTCAGATAGGCGTCCAGGCGGGTCTTGAATATCTCCAGAGAAGGAGACTCCACCACCCCCCTGGGCAGCCTATTCCAGTGCTCAGTCACCCTCACTGTGAAAAAGTTCTTCCGCATGTTGGTGCGGAACTTCCTATGCTCCAACTTGCAGCCATTGCCCCTTGTCCTATCCCCACAGACCACTGAAAAGGGCCTGGCTGATTCCCCCTGCATCCCCTGCTTCAGATAATTATAAACTTTGATTAGGTCCCCCCTTAGTCTTCTCTTCTCAAGGCTGAACAGTCCCAGCTTACTCAGCCTTTCCTCATAGGGGAGATGCTCTAGGCCCTTAATCATCTTCGTAGCCCTTCTTTGGACTCTTTCCAGGAGATCCCTGTCCTTTTTATACCAAGGAGCCCAGAACTGGACACAATACTCCAGGTGGGGCCTGACCAGGGCAGAGTAGAGAGGGAGGATCACCTCCTTTGACCTGCTGGCTACACTCCTCCTGATGCATCCCAGGATCCCATTGGCTCTCTTGGCCACCGAGGCACACTGCTGGCTCATGGCCAACCTGTCATCTACCAGGACCCCCAGGTCCTTCTCCACTGAGCTCTTCTCCAGCAGGTCATCCCCCAGCCTGTACTGATACAAACAGTTGTTCCTTCCCAGGTGCAAGACTTTACACTTGCTTTTGTTGAACTTCATCTGGTTTCTCACTGCCCAGACGATGGGTGCTTCCCTTCACTCATAGTGCAGTCAGAGTGGTAGCACTCTGACACATAGTTTTGAGCCTGGCATAACTTTTCATAAGAGTGTTTCATGAAGTACCAGTGAAAGGCTTGCTTTTTGGTGCTCATCAGCACCTTTTTCTCTTCTGCTTCCACTCATACTTTTCAGCAGATGTATAACAATTGAAAGTCCCAGATCTGAATTTTGTTTGTGGTACTAGGTGATCTGCAGATGATTGTAGACATTAATCAAAAGCAGTGAAGGACAAATGAAAGTGGATAAAGGGGATTTCTATGCCCTTTTTTTTTTTTTTAGGTAGTGAGATTTAGCCACAAAGTATTAAGATTTTAATCTATGTGTGAAAGTAGGAGACTAATGTTAATCCCAGATATAATGTCTGACCTATGTATTTCCTTTTAAACAAAAAACACAAACAGGACTGCTTCATCTTGAAATCAGAAATATTCTGATTTTAATTAATTCATTATTCCATGAATGACTAATGATGTAAATATATGTTTTGCAAGCATATACACCATACTGTGTTAACTATGTAAAGTTTTCAGTGGGTAAAGGAATAAGGAAACTTCTTACCCGTTCTATATACCTGCTACTTTGCTTTTTACACACCAGGCAAAGAGAAGACATTTTCTCTTTATGTATGCCTGTGCACATCCACAAAAAATGAACACCTCCAGATCACTAGTTTTAATATCTATTTCTGTGGTTGCCTCTGATCCATGGCCAGCCTATTAATGCCAAACTGCCTGGCCACCCACCTGCCCCTGGTCTCGGCTGTCCTTCTCCTCAGTCTCGGGTGGTACCAAGGGACCTTTTCAGAGCCCTGTGGCCAGGGTGCTGTGGGGAAACACCATCCTTGCCCTTTCCTTGGCCAGAGCCCTGCCTGAAGCCGCTGCCACTTGCTCCGCAGAGGGATGTGGATTGTTTGGTGTTCCAGTAGCATGACTGCATTGGAAATGTATTCATCTGTCAGTATTACCACCCTGTGGTCTGGGCAGGATGGACTCCACCCACACCGCTGGGATTCTCTCAGGTGAGTCCATGGGGACAGTCTATAAGCGTGACTGACCCCAGCCAAAGACAGGAGGGGACCTCTGTGTGGACAGACCTGCTCAGTTGTGGCTGTACAGCTTCATTCCCCTTCCCTTCGGCCTTGATGGGTGGCAGACTCTTCTCACCCTCATCCTCATGCAACCCCTGTTCTGCCTGGTAACACCTTCCCTGACTCGTGGTCTGCCAGCAGCCAGTGACAGATGTCCACTCTGCAGTTTTGTGGCCCTCCCCAGGCCAGCGGCCACTTGGTCTCTGGGTGGTGGCTGGCACAGGCCTGAGGTGTGCAGGGCCTGGCCCCTGGCCTTCCCCAAAACCCAGCAGAGGTGTGCTCAGGTGCATCACTTTTGTACTGGTAGGAGGCCTCCTGACAGTCTGCATCCAAACCCAGGGATGTGCCAAGAGGCAAGACGTTATTTATAGTTGAGATACAGTGCTGCACAGCCACTGCTAGTAACCTTGTCCCATATCATCCAACCCTCTTCCTTGTTCCTCACTCTTCTACAGCTTTAAGTTGCCATACTGGCACAATTTCCCACAGCCTGCAGCTGATCTCCTGCCTTGGTACACTTGCAGGTACCTTGCCTCCGAGTTCACACCTTTTTCCTCCATAGAAAACCTCCGTGAGGCTTTTCCATCACTCCCAGCTCAGCTGAGGATGTTCAGGTAGGGAGTGATCACAGTGACTGTGGGATATGCTGGTTGTCCCATATCCAGTGGGAAAGGCCATCATGTTCCACTGAGGATTCAGGCAGGCTAAGCCTGTGAGGCAGGTACTTGCTATGCTGTTTTATTGTATGCTGCTAGATACAGGTATAGACAGCTCTTTGGAAACTGGAGAAGGCTAATAGCCTAGGGGTCTGGATTCATGTTCTCTCCCTCCTTCCCACATTTTCCTGATAATCAGAAAAGCTGGTAGATAATGGTGAGAGGCAGACAGAACTCCTTACGGCAAACAGCCTGAGGGATCACAAGTGGGGCACAACGCAAGGGCTACCTGAGATTTCTCAGGGGTGCTAGAAAGTCTAGTAGAATAATCAGCATGTCTGAAGCAACTTGTGCCTAGGTCAACCAGTGTAGATACAGACAGGGTCCCTTTCCCTTGGGGCACTTTCACTTTGCTTATGTCTAAGGATGATCATGGCTCTCAAGAGAAAGCTGACAGAACAGTGTAGACAGGTCTCATAAATACAGTCAGTGGATGTGTTATGATATGTGCAGCTGTTACTGAGTGCATTGGGCTCATCCTTACAGAGTTACTTTCACATTAGTTCAGTGATCAGGACAAAACTTAGAAATGTGGGTATAAGGAAACAGCATCCAAACATAGGAAGGTTTTTCATAAGGGACAAATGGAACTTTCTAGGTGGTGTCAACTCTATAGTTTTTCATGAAGCTACAGTACAGCTAAACGAGTATCAATGTCTCTTCTTCCAACCTCATTGCTATCAAGGCATGTCATGAGAATATACATAAAACTTACCACTAGGTCCAGGTATCCTTTTCTATTTCTATAGGCATTTAATTTTTTTCTTTAATTCACTACAACTCATAATCAGTCACAGAATATTTATGCAGAAATGAATAAAAAGGTATGTTCAGTAGTTCATACTGATTCATGCATGATAGGATCCATTTGTTTCATGCTCTAAAAATTCCATATTAATAACTAAAAACTGTTTCCAATTTTAGATTTTTAGTTACATAACAGACATTTTCTCTCTTTAAATATTGTTTGAAATCTACCTTCCTTTACAAATGCCAATCAAAACTCCTTTCTTTAAAGAAGCAAAACAACTGCAGCTGTAAAATTGTTTCATCAAAAGTAATTAAGGTAACACATAGTAGTAAAGGCAGAAACTCTAAATGTGAAACTGAAGGGGTAACAATATGAGTAAAACAGGGCTATCCACCATTCTGTTCAATTTTTAGGAACCTTTCAAAAGACAAGGTTAACTTTAATTCATTATATATAATGAATATTTAGTGCTCAGTAAACTTAAAACTCTTCGGAGTTTTCAGAGCTTGAATAAGAGTAGAAAAGTTGGAGCAACTTGAAGTAAGCAGTAATATTTTTTGTCAAGGATTGGGTTTCTGGGAAGATAACTATTAATATCCTGCCTTAATTTTGGCTGCAAATAAAAGGCAAGTATCTATTAGCACAGAGGTAAACAATGAATAACAAGAAAAATAAGGAGAAAAAATAGATTTCTAAAAGGATTCAGATTAACTTTACAACATGTTCCCATTTTATGCAAATGATGTATCCTTCTACAGTATTTTATCCCCACTGGAAGGAAATAAAACCCAGGCAATTTCTGCTAAACTACCCTATACTGGCAACCACAAGTGTTCGAAATCACAAATTAGGCTTTTAAATAATGAGATCAGCGAAAAGATAGCATGATTTTTAAAAGCAATACATCTGTTTGTGTATAAATACCTGTGTGTATTCTTTTAGACTAACCTTCCACTTTTTGAAATTTTATCTTTCCCAAAGTCTCTTTTTTCTTTTTTCCTGTTGTTCATTTTTTCCCCCCCCACAAAATAAGAGGGCTAAATATTGTAAAACTTACAATAAAATCACAAATATTGGCGATGCCATATCTCCCCTGGGCCCCAGTTAATAAAATGCAAACTAGCGATAACATAAAATAAACTCCCAGGACAACAGCAAACATTGTTTTTCTGCTGTATTACCACATGGGGTAAATAGTGGGTGGGCATGTAGGAGGGTGCATAATAGAGTACAAAATAAACACAAACTCATTTCATTTGAGGGAAAAAAAAAGCCCTAAACTGATCTGTATTTAGTGAGCCTTGAACAACGAGTATGGCCTAAGGACTAGAGCAGCACTGTCGATAACTCTTGCCTACTGCAAAACGTCTTGCAGGGCAAATGGAAAACTAGTCTTGGAGTTTTATTTATTTATTGTCTCTCACCAAAGGCAGACAGCTGTTAAAGGAGCTTATGCTAGTTCCATCAAAGGGGGGCAGGGTGAATTTGATCAAGGTTTTTTTCCCCTCCAAATCAAAGATTACTGGGTGTATTTATTTTTGGACACTGAGGTTGGTCCCCAGGTTCCCATAAGAGACTGTGAAAAAGCTGTGATCTCTAGTTAATATCAATGGCAAACTTTCAGTCGTAGGCATGAGAGTATAAGCAAATTACTATTTTAGCCTAGAAGAAGTATAAAAACTTGTGTAAAAAGAGAATGTCTCAAAATTACATGGTTTTGCTCTTGTAGATTCACAAAAGCCAAATCTGACCAGTTTTTGGTCATTCAGGTAGTTTCTGCAGTTTCCTAAGCCTGTGTTGGCTTGTGGAGAATGACTTTACTGCTCGGCAACAGGCACATGAAATGAAATGTGCCGCTGCTGCTGCTGCCTGTAGCCACACGTTCGGATATGCTGAAGAGCTTTTTAGCGTGATAGAAAATATCACAGAACTTTAGAAGAAACGGTTACACCTGATTAAATTATTTAAAATCTCTAGAGCTACATCTCTTTTTATGGCATTAAATTGACTTACCTGTTAACTTAGGGAGTGTTCAAAATCCCCCTAAAATTTTATTGTACTTAAGCTATAGAGTCATCTAGAATGGCACAGTGAATTATGAAGCAGCACAGAGACATACTATTTCTCATTAAAAAGCCTTTACCACAATTAGATAGATCTCAGAAGCATTCTTTTTATCTGTATTGCTGTTCAAATGCCATTTTTACTATTCAAATGTTTTGAGAATTGATTTTAATTTCCATTACCTTTCACTGTCGTTTCTTCTGGGCTAAGGGACTACTGAGAGGAGAGCAGAAGCAGATAGCAATAAGAGAAGACTTATCTTGGCATGAAAGACTCTTGAGTTCCATTTTCCAGATTCCAAATTTAAAGGGAGAAGATGGTCTTCTCTCTTTTCCTCAGAAATGGAATGTGAGAACTTAGTTCCCTTTGGTGATGTTTTGGCTAGCTGAAAAAACCTTAGAGAAAGCAGAACTGGTCCTCTGAAAATATCCTTCAAAGAGATTTTTTTTTCTAAGCTGTAATTTACTTGGAATTAACAAGTGATATACTTAGTATAAATGATTATTGGGGAAAATTAAAGACTGATTCCATAGCCGTGTATGCAGGTGTTTTAGAGGTTAGTTTTTCTCAGCATTTTCATTAAGATTTTAGGAAAAAACATGTCTTCTCTCAAAAAATTTGGAAAACTTGATTATTTATGAAAAATGAAAGTCTGTTTTCTGACGAGTCCTACTAATGATTTTAATCATGGATACATTTCCTTCCTCAGACTTTTCAGGTGATCATTACACCCAGAAAAGAATTTGATACCATTGACATAGAGGAAGTCTGCTTTTTATTTATTTGCTTTTTAGTGAATTTGTTTTTCAGTCTGGTCCCACAGATTTGAATTCTTTCTTGCACAAGACAGTCAAGATTCACCTTGTTCACATGGTCCAGAGTCTCAACAACAAATCCAGACTTAGGTATTTCCTGCAATCCATCCTCACTTACAGGTTAAAATCCAAAAATCAGCTTTTAATATTGCCCAAAATACAGGAGATACATGTATAAAGTAATCAATTGCAGATTTAAGGACATGGATGCCTTTTTTAAAGTTACTTGTTTTTCAGTGTTAGTCATGGATCCTTGCTGATTTGCACATATATAGACAAATATCTACACCCTGAAGTAGGCAGATGTAAAGATCTGCTTTGCATGCATATATCATATATTTGCAAGAACGTATGAGGCATTCATGTCTAAAAGAGAAAATCTGGCTCAAGGTATTTTTTCAGTCTGAGAAGAAAACATTTATTTATTTATTTCTCTGATAATTAACATAGAATCTTACAATGACTTTTGACTTAATTATCATAGATTTAGCTTAGGAAGTATTAATTAGAAGAGATCAGTTAAGATCAGATACTTTCCATTTCTCCCTTGAAGGGAATATAAACCTTGGATAGCCAACTGCAGGTGAATAACAGTACTTATTCAGCTTGTATTGTCCCTCTGCTGTGTAATGAAGGCAATATAGGTGTGATGATAAACCTTTCACTTTCACAAAATATTTACTTGAAAAATGTTTATAATCATTTAAAAATAAATAAATCTCTGGCACTTACAAAATAAATATTAGTATTAGTGTATGTATTTGGGAAATAAGCTGGTTTTGTTGGTGAATGTTGAGAGATATTAGGAAAGGAAAAAGATTGCTTGATGACTTATTCCCAAACAGTAGCTCAAAATAATTCCTAAAGTTGGTTTACCTGATTTTGTTGTTGTTGCTGTTAAGCTGCAAGTTTATTTTAAGACATTTTCCTCTGAAGTTATTGAAACACAACTTTGACCTTTACTGAAAACAAATGGATTTTGATTTTGTAGTTGCAGGTGTCTAAATCTGTTTTCTTTGTGTTTAATGAAATTTAGTTGTGGTTGAAAAGCTGGATTTATTGACAGGCACATTGTTTCACTTTAGATTTGGATTTCTCAGTGTTTTCTTTCCAGTTGCACAGTAAATTAATTTGTACAAAATATAAATAGCAAGCCCAGTTGCACAAATTCAAAAACATGTATTTGCCATCTATTATTAGTATGTTTCCTTTCTGTTAACACAGGAAATCTCACACAAACAAGTGCACTGATAGCTGTGATAAACAAGTTGGTGTAGCGCTTATTTTTCTACTGCTTGCAGACTTAAGGACTGCAAAATGTATCTCTATTAAAATTAAAAAGAAGAAAAAAGAAAAGGAGAAATAGCATGTTTTACTTAAATGACAACAACAAAAAGTGCATTTCATTCCTGCATGTTCAGAACCAAACTCATAAAACAGCAAGTGTTGTCATTTCTGGTACTGGAACATGAATAAACAAACCCAGGAGTCAGCTCCAAGCCTGAGGTTTTGGATTCAGACTTCAAATACTTGCTAAGCAAAAATACTCACATCCAACACACTGAGTTTGTAGTGACTGACCATCAGCTGCCAAAGATAAAATCTCCTACTCTCTCCCACACTGTAGGTGCTTCTAGTCATGAATTTGTTGAAGCTCATTCTAAGGAGAAAATGGTGAGAATTGCCTTCCCAGGTGTAGTGGCTACATGAAGTGCACCTGCAAGCACTCCACACCTATAGCACACCTCATGCCTTGCCTCTTTTTGCCTATTGCCTCTTGCCTCCCTCCAGAGACGGTGTGAGACACTTTCATTTTCGCATACTTTCTGATGTTGGTTATGTTGATTATGTTCATATCATCAGTTCTTTTTTTTTTTTTCAGCTGGGAGAATCTTGATCTCGATGAAATCAATGTAAATACATTAAATGTTCTTTAGCTTTTACTCTTATTTTATATTCCCTACTATTTTCATGTATTTAGAAGTGTAATAAAAACCATTTTGAAGGTGATTTGGATATGGCAAGACTAAGAGCGATGCTACAAGAAGCTTCTTCTCAGCCTCCCTGACCCCTCCCTTTATTTCACAAGGTATTTAACTACCATTAAAATAAGAGGAAGCGTCATCAAATGTTAGATCCCTGTAGGGAGAACATTAGGGATAGTGTCAAGTAGATTATCGGTCTACTCTTAAGCAGAAAGTTCTGTGAAGCACAGAATAAAAATAGGTCAGACAGTGCAAAAAGAAGATAAGGGAAGTTTGCTGAACAGTTCAATTCATAGGAAAGTTTTTTTACCAACTTTGTTTTCACCAAAAGACGATGATTCATGAAAACAAACTACAAAAGAGTCTGCTTAGACACCTGCCTAATTCAAAACTTTAAAAGAATAAAATATTGAGACTTCCCATACTTACATTTTTTAAAAATACAAGGTTATTAAGGAGACAGATAAAAAGACATTTTAGAGTAAAAATGTTAACTATTTTTTTTAATGAGAAGATTAATTAAAATGTTTTGACTAATACGAAATGTTTTTGGTGTCTCGGGTCGTGAAAATATTAATGAACCAACTTTTTTGTCCTGGTTTCTGATAGAAGCATTTCTCAAAACTGGAAAAACTCCATAGGTTAGGTGTGCCAGTTTCCTTGCAAAACCGAGTAAAAATATACAGCCCTCTATAAAAAGACCACATTTTTATACAGCTAGGACAAACTGAGCTCATGTGTTAAGAAATTTTGTGAACATCTGTCTAAATTTCAGAATTTGTGTATAACATTTCTAAGAAACAGCCCTTTTCAGCTATATGTACCTAAAACGGTTGAATAGGTTCTCATCTCATGATCACTGGAAAAACATAATGTTCCCTCTTGCATGCATTTCAAGTACTGCTTTAGAAATTCTCTCTGATAATGTCAACCTCCTACATCTTTCCACTGTTTCTCCTTTTTCAATTGCAATAGCCAGATGCCTGGCTTGGCCCGGACAGTCCAAAAATGTTGGTTTATGCCACAATCTCAAGTATTTTCTTTGAATCACGATTTTGTGTTGAATTTTCAGAGGACATACTGAGTTTAAATCTTTAGTAGAGTTACAAAACCTTGCAGACAGCGAAAGGTGAGACAGGGCCTTAGAACACTGCAGTAACACACAATGTATATGGCTACAGCAGAATTACAATGAAAGCTTGCTTCTGAGTCCCAATTTTTTTTTTTAATGATCAGTGTATATTATTAACAAGTTAATCATCTTCTTTCAAAGTTGCCCATTAAGTGAATCATCTTAGGCTTGCTTATTATCTCTTTCCATAGTCTAGAGAGGTCTGAGAATGGAGCAAGGTTGATGCTTACCTGCTATGTATAACATTGCAAAACACAAGCCACATCCCAGGACAGAGGTGAGCTATGCTCATTGCAGAGCCCCTGCAAGACTCCATTTACAAGATGCATGTGAACCCACTGAACTTAAAGTTTAAACTGAGGGCAGAAAAAGAAGATAGGCAGTAAGATAAAGGAAGATTTTTTTCTATTTTACATCTTAGAAGCTGAGTCATAGAAAGATTAAGTAACTTGCCCAAGGTTATAAATATGTTTAGTGCCCTATCCTAAGCTGATCAACCATCAGTTTATTGTTTTACCCTTCTGTAATACACAATATTGACCTACTATGAAAGAGGCCTATTTTCACCCTTATCTGAAAAAAAAAAAAGAGTAATCCTTTCACTGAATGTTTCTGGGCTAAGTTGTTTGTTGTTTTTTTTTAATGGATTTACTATTACCTCTTGAGATACCCAAGGAGCCTAGATCTCATCTAATAAGCTTGGTCTGACAGAACAAGAAGCTGCTGATACAAAAGCCCTAGAAACTGCCAAGAGCAGAATATAGGCTGTAATAAGAGCACTTTCATGACTCTTACTGGTAAACTATCTGAATGGAAAGATCTAGAAATTTATACTTGCTGTTGTAAATCCCCATTACATCCATAGATGTTCTAGACAAGTTCAGTTGATATGATTATATGACCTTTGGCTGCCAGTGGAGAGTGGCATGCTTAGCACATGGAATGTGAAGTCAGTGCAGCTCTGGGAGAGAGAACATGCTGAGTCTGTAGAGATACCTGCACCTGTGATGCAGAGATAGCTGTCTGGGGAGCATGTGAGAAAAGAAAGGATCTGTATGTTGTTTGGTGGACAAAAGTCTTTTTCTATATTATAGATATAAAAATAAAAAATTTATATATCTATATAAAATACGAGGAGCCAGGAAATTGGGCAAAAGGATTGTATGAATGCTGCATTAATTTTGATTTCTGTTACTTGTGCCAATACCATATCAGTTTGCTTAACCTCTTTTAGCTAATGAAAGTATGACCAGGGAATAATGAAATAATTATGAAAAAAATGCTACCTGTTTGAAAAGATCACAGTCCTATTGCATAGGTTTTGATCTCTGTGCAATAACAAGACAAATAGGTTTTACAGAGGATGGTAAGATGCACGGCTCAAAGGATAGTTCATGTCAGAAGCATAGTTACAAAATGCTATTGGATACGTGAACTTTTCACCTAATATTAAAGCCTCTTTTCCAAATTTTGTGTACATTGTTTCTCTGTTCTTCCTGAGACACTCCTCCTGGTGCCCTAGTTAACTTGCCAGAGCTTGCAAAGAACAAGGATGTGGGAATAATGAATAATTCTATTCATTTATTATTCTTGATGAATAGTTAATTATTCTAATAACATTTACTATTCTATTCATTTATTACTGGAGAATAATTAGCCAGGATTGGCTTCTAAGAAGTTTTTCCAAAATTAGACTTTAATGGTTTTACTGTGTTTATCTTCACCTGTATGAAAATATCTTTGTAGTTCTCCACACTTAACTGTTCCCACCTCCTCCCCTACTCAGACATGTTTCCCAAAGCTACTGTATTGTTAAAAAAATGTTAATCTCCTCCTCTCTCAAAGACCCAACCTCTTCCTTCACATAGCTGAACTCCCATTTCAGTCAGAAACCCTTCCTCTAGTCAGACGCATCTTGTTTGTGCTAATGAGAAGTGTATGTGAGTGGAGGAAAGATCTGAGTGAAGATCAAAGAATAGGTGTGTCTGTATGAGAATAGAGGTTATAGGGAAATGAAAGGAGGTGATTATGGAAAGATACATATATGAGTAAGGAAGAGATACAATGTCTGCACAGGTGGTATATCCAGCTGAGATTTTAAAGTTAATGGGACTACAGAGGGGCTCTTGGTTTGCTTCTGAGCAGACAACTCTATGTTGCTGTCTTGGCTTTGATCAGAGTTTATTTGGGGCTGCAGTGCTTGCCAGCACTAGATTTCACCCTGCCTTTTGAATTCTATACTTTCTTTCGCCTTCTTTCCTGGTATTTCGAGTCCTTCAATTTGAAGAAAAAGATGTACTTGTGTTAAATCTCCAGATGGCCTTTCTCCTTGTCAAGGCAGTAGGAGCTGAACTGTGTTTTGTTGTTTTGCTTTAGAGCTGTTGTGGAGGAGGGCTGCTTTTCTGCATGCTTTTACCTACCCAGACTGAATATTCCTCTATCTCTAAATCATTTGCATATGTGACTGAATTCTATATTTGTCCAGAATCAATGCTTCATCTTCTCTAGCTTCCTTTCTTTCCTTTTATGGAAAGAAGGAACTTTCCCTCCCTCTCTTCTTTGTAAAAAGAATATAGCTTCTATGAAAGATTTAACATACTATTCACTGTGAATATCATGCCACAGTATACATATGAAAACCTAATGTTACCTTATATCCAGTTTGTCTTCTTTTCCAAAGTCTTTTCACTTGATATAAGTGGCATAGATGAGACTGACTGCATAGTGCATGACCACTTGCATATTTAAATTGGACATATCTTGGGATCCCACACACTTCCCAGCCAGTTTGGTACAAGAAAATCCATGACTCTTTTTAACTCTTTGTTTCTAAAGTGTAACTTCAGGGTAGAGTCTTGCAGCAGCTATAAATATCCTTCCTTCTGCCATGGAGAAAGCCCAGAAGAGATACCACACTAGCTTATACCTGCTCCATCTAGTCCTGTATCCTGTCTCTGGTAGGGACCAGCAGAAAATACACAAGGAGAGAGATGAGAACCAGTCAAGATACAGTGTTTATTCTCCTGATCTATCTTCCCAGCTCTTTACAAACAATAGCTTAATTTAATCATCAAATAGTGAATTGTTACATTCACTATCCAAACATTCTGGTAGGTACACTCTTAAGCGCCCACACAACTTTAAAAATCTTCCTCTAGGTCCTGCCCTAAGAAGATGATGAAGTTTCATCTCCGTTGGCTTTCCCAGGATCTCTGGATTTTCTCAGGTTCCTCTCAAGAAGATGTATTGCCTCTTGTGGTTCTGTGAAAGTATGTCCCTTATTCAGTCTAGCTGGAAACATCTGAGGAACAAACAGATTCTTACTGAAACTCAGGTTGGCATTAGTTTTCATGAATGTCAACAGGAGAAAAAAATTCTTACAAAAGAGGCAAATTTTAAGAATCATCTTTGTCGCTAGGGTCTGGTCCATTTCTTTTTTACAGTGCTGTAGAAACGCTGTATAATGAAAAATAGATAACTTAAACTTAATAATGCTATTTTCACTAGGCAAAAAAGCTATTTTCCTAAGGGATCCCAGATTCCCACTTGAGAGCACTTTGACTCATTCACTTATTGGAACTGTAGAGATAACAAAATAAAAATATTAAGAATAAAATAAAAACCTCCTGGGATAAGTAGTTATTTATTTTTTTCCTGCAAAGATTGCTTTAGGTATGATATCTGCCAAGCCTAGGATCTAGCATGTAACATGAAACACAAGGGGGAGAACATTATCTGCATTGGCAGGTCTTGTCAGTGGGAGAATTTCTCTGCTCCAGTACTTATATTGCAAAACTTACTTGTTTGCACGTACATCCTCTCCATTTTAAGAGCTGCTTTAGGCTTTAAAGAGAGAAAAATAAGTTAGCAATTCAAAGGTTGTAATGCTTCCGACCCTTTGTCTGGGCAGGTTGATAAAGATAGTGAGAGATGTGTAGATTTGATTTGTTTGGCATGTAAAATGGTCTTGAGATGATAAGTGAAAGGAATCCTTTATGCAGTCCTGTCACTGTCAAATAGAACCAGTCAGGGCAGGGTGAGAGTCTTTTTTGACATTGCAAAAGAGAAGAAAAAAAAGAGATAGAAAATAGATTGCGCTTATCTAATATCACTAATGAAACCACAGTGATGTCAGTTCTGATCAAGCTATAATCGGAGTTGCTGATTGTGTGATAACGGGCTTCCTTTTTACGTGTTTTCTACATGTTTGCAGTGGAAAAGACCATAAATGATTAACTGTGGGTGAGTGGAAATAGTGAAGAAAAAAATAACTTTGCCACAACAACAACAAATGAGAGAAGGAGAGGACTTCATAGTGAATGCAGAGGGGAGGAGGAGGAGAAGAGAATTCTGAGTATTATTAAACATGTGAAAGAAGACTCATTTACTTTATAAGAAGTAGATCACTCACACAGACACATTCACAACTTTGTGGTCATTGAAATTTGCGTAAGTGCTATTAATCAGTTTACCACAGATTATCATAGCTATTTCTTTGGAAATGACACTTGAATTCAAACCCAGTGTTAAAAGGGAAAGCAGTAAAAACATGACTCAAACAATAAGAAAAACCACAAGTTTTTCTTAAATCCCTTTGGATCAGATTCTGCTGCCTTTACTCACAGAGAGTAGAACCATACTCAGTAAAAAGTCCTTCCTAAAGCCAATGGGGTCAGGAGAGCAAGTATTGTTCAGTGATAATATAAGTAACAAAGTATCTTCTTTAAACCTACCTCACACTGTCAGGATACTGTAAAAAGTTATTGCATGATATCCTGTTTACCAGGCACAGAATAAAGGATTACTCAGTGGTAGATCTACTTTGGGTGGATAAGCCACAGCTTCTGAATTTCTCTGGAAAAAGAGAAAAGCACCTCAGCAGACTGGCTAATAAACATGCTTAGCTGGCTAACAACTGATCTCAGGCACTGTAGAAGAAAATACACTCATTGCTTTATGTATAAAAGTATAACAACCGTTCTTTCTTCCCGTACAGGCAGGTTCTAGCATTCAAGAAGTGTTCTGAAGGAAGCAGGTAGGAAATTGTTGCTAGTAATCTATTGTACCTGTCTGGTTTTTCTAAAATTTCTGTTTTATTCCTCCTCCTCAGGGCAGATATAATGGTCAACACATGCATAGAACAGAATTGTTTTGTAAGAGTTACCGCTTTCGTGGTCAGCGTGGAAGTCTTCACAGACATTCCTGGCTACATTTTGGGCAGTGAAGAAATAGAAGTAATATTTGTCCATATCCATCCAAATATATGAAAGGGCAGGATTTTATGACTTACTATTACTACGCATTATTTGGCTAACACTGTTATACCCCATTGTTTGGATAGCATTCCTTTAAAGAGAAAAGGCATTTTGTCCTTATGGCTCCAAGTCTGACTGATGATGATACTGTCTACCAAAATCTGCTGAATCAGCCTAACCATGTGTGAGCTATATCATCTGTGGGGATGGATGGATGGATGGATGGACAGATGGGAGGGAGATAACATCTTACAGCCAAGGGGTAGACCTGTATCTAGTTTCCCCAGTGCTCTGTGTAGTTTAATTCAGTCGTGCTTCTTGTATTTTTTTTATATCATCTAGAACTCATCAGTTAGACAAGTTATCTACAGACATGTGGTTTGTTTTCAATGGGAGCAAATCTATTCTTCAAATCTTCGGTCTTAGAGAGGAATACATATGTGTATATGTATTTACATGTATAAACACTCATATTAGTAAATTTTTAATGTTCTTTTATGCTCACTGTTTTAAAGGGTAAGGTTTCCCAAAATGGAAAATTCTGGGTATTCCTTTTTACATTCTGCACCAGAACAGTGGCATAATTGAATTCTCTAAAATAGATAATTTCTGAAATATGAACTGATGCCTCAGGGTAAATATGAGATATATCTGTGAAATCCTTTCAGATGTTATCTTCCAGAATTAAAGGCTAAAAAAAGTGAAGTGCTTTCTGTGGGCCAGTGTTTTGTAACTTTGCCCTATTAAAAACTGTGACAGATATTATAATATCAACTCATCATCCTCCATCCAGGAATAATTTCTTCCCAAAACAACTAAAACACAAACAAAAGCAGAACTTCACTGATTGATTTTTCATTTAAAGAATAATACCAAAGCCTAACTGTAACACATTTTGGAGAACTTGAACAATTAATTCAAAAGAACGGTCATCTCAGATGCTCCACCTCCCCCCCCCCCAAGGAAATGGTAGCAATATTTTAAAGTTAGTAAGCATTTAGTAGCACTAAACTCTCCATTAAACTTTTGAACATGGTAACAGAACTCTGAATGCATTAAAAAAAAAGCTTAATATAAAAGTCATCATTGCATCTTTATAGACCTGTATATTTAATGTATATTCAAGAAATATGCTAGCACAAGTTTTTCCTGATTTCAGTGATGACCCCTTTTCAACCTAGCCCATGCTATATCTTGTTTATTTTAATGACTATTGATAATTATAGTTCTCCTGTGTTTGGAGTGATAGTGTTCAATAAAACCATTAGGATGAATGCACCCCTGTGCTGTGCTAAATACAGAATGGAGAGATAGACAGCTCCTGTCTTACTCATAGGATTCTTCACCTAAGGTCACCTCATCTCTGTTTTCTTTCTTTGTAGGGGAAGTGTTATTAAGGATAGGTCACTTCTGTGAAAAAATCCATTGTTTCTCCTATCATGTGAATGAGAAGATTTTAAGCCCAGCTCTATCCAATTTCCAGGTGATAAAAGTGTGTGTGATGTGTGTGGAGATGCAGTGGTGTGATGAGGAAAAAGTGACAAATGTATGATTGGCAGATGAAAACTGGTTTAGGGATTAAATGGATGCATAATTTGACCCCAGGCTAGTCTGGGAAGCACAAAATTAATTAAATAAGAAATTTTGGATTAGGAAAAAATGGAAACTCAGTACTTCCTTGTGCTTTTCAGAATATGGAGAAGAATGTGTTTGCTGCTCTGAAGTTGCCCAGAGAAGCGAAAGGATGTTGGTAAGAAGTTAGAGATCCCTGGAGTCTTTGCTGCCACTGAGAGGCAGGAAAAGCAGAAGCAACTCCTCTGCTTTCAAGGGGTTTTCCATACAGGGATATCTGATTTGTCTTGGTCATAACTAGGTCTTTAATTGGATAAGGCACAATGTTTTGTTGCTGAGACATAACAGGCTATTGGACAGAGAAAGTTGAAAAGTGTCTTAGAAAGTGCCATGATTTGGGAAATTTGGTTTCTTTTTTCCAATAGTTTTATTAATAAGTACTTTATTTTTGTACTATTATTGAGGAGTAGCTAAGAAGTTATATCAAAAAGATTGTTTTCAATTTATTTAATATTACTAATAGTACAGTATAATAAATAGGGGTAGAAGTATTCCTACATACATAAAAATTGGTCTTTAGTTTTAAAAAATCCAGATTCCTCACTGATAAAAAAAAAATTGGTTGCCATTGATTCATGTATTTGAGATTCTTTATTAAAATTTATAACACTCACTTTGCTAGTGATCATATTGCTTACCTCTTGCAATTTTGCCAGTATGTTTTGTTAGTAAATAGTCTTTTAAACCTAAGCAGTACTTTCAGCTACAGCTTTTAAGCAGACTTTTTGTGCATTTTGAAAATTTGCATATCCCTGCTTTTTTTGTGAGTTAGTGTTGCTAGCTTCTGGGTTTGGTGGTTTTTGGTGGTTTTTAATCCTTTTGGGTGTTTTTAATCAGTTCTTTTATTTATGTATTACGAACCTCATTAAAACACATATTGAAGTAAATTAATATAGAGACAATTTGGGGCATCAATTGGGGTGGGTCTTTCAAGACAGAAAATAATATTCTATTGTAAAATTCATTAACATTTTCAGAAGAAGTTATATTGGTAAAGCTTTTTGTTTACAATTATTTTCTGTTTCACTATACTCAGTAAGCAAGAGAATTCTCTCTTCATTTAGATACTCTTTGTAATCATAATGGAGATTTGTTCTTGGAATATATGCTTCATATTTTATTTATAGCAAGTCCTAATAACAGCAGAACAATTCCCTCTGGGTTTCCATATTTCTACCATTATCATTGAGCCAGATATGTTAATCTGTACAAAATCAAGTGGTTTGCCTGGGTTTTACAGAGGCTTTCCCCTATTATTTGGTATTTAGAACACACAAAGTTGCATTTTTACATATTACATATTTACATTTTACATATCTCACAGCGTTGGTGGATAAGGGAAGGGCAACTGATGTCACCACCTAGCTGATGCTTGTGCAAAGAATTTGATACTGTCCTGCCTGACATCCTTGTTTCTAAATTGGAGAGACATGGATTTGATGGATGGACTACCCAGTGGATAAGGAATTAGTTGGATGGTCACATTCAAAGAGCTGTGACAATGACTCAATGTCCAAGTAGAGACCAGTGATGAGTGGCGTTACTCAGGATTCAGTGTCGGGACCAGTGCTGTTTAACATCTTTGTCAGCAACACGGACAGTGAGATTGAGTGCCCCTTCAGCAAGTTACACCAAGCTGCATGGTGTGACTGATATGCTGGAGGGAAGGGATGCCATCCAGAGGGACCTTGTTAGCCTTGAGACGTGGGCCTGTGGGCCCCCGTGAACATCATAAAGTTCAACAATGCCAAGTGCAAGGTTCTGCACAGGGTTTGCACAGGTTTGGCAGAGAATGGATTGAGAGCAACCCTAAGGAGAAGGACTAGGGTGGACAAGAAGCTCATCATGACCCGACAATGTGTGTTTGCAGCCCAGAAAGCCAACTGTATGCTGGGCTGCATAAAAAGAAGCATGTCCATATAGTTGAGGGAGGTGATTCTGCCCCTGTATTCTGCTTTGGCGAGACCCCACCTGCAGTAGTGTATCCAAGTACAAGAAAAACATGGACCTGTTGGAGTAAGTCCAGATGAGGGCCACAAAGGTGATCAGAGGCCTGGATCATCTCTCCTATGAAGACAAGCTTGTTGGGCTTATTCAGCCTGGAGAAGAGAAGGCTACAGGGAGACTTTATTGCAACCTTTATTGTAGCTAAAGGGGCCTACAGAAAGATGGAGAGGGACTGTTTACAAGGGCATGGAGTGACACAACAAGGGTTAATGGTCTTAAACTGAAGGAAACTAGATTTATATTAGAGAGTAGGAGGAAATTCCTCACAGTGAGGGTGGGGAGGCACTGGCAAATGTTGCCCAGAGAAGCTGTGGCTGCCCCTTCCCTGGAAATGTTAAAGCCCAGGTTGGATGGGGCTTTGGGCAACCTGCTCTAGTGAAGGTGTTCCTGCCCATGGCAGCGGGGTTGGAACCATATGGTCATTGATATCCTTTCCAAGCCAAACTATTCCATGATTCTATAATTTCAGGCTACATGGGAAAGGTTTTAACTGATAGGTCAAAAAACTTAGTTTTGTGAAGTAATAATCTAGAGGAATTTCTATTTTTATATTTCTTGTCAATATGAAGCAAACAATTTCTCCCTAGCTCTAAAGCTCATCCCTTTCAGAGATGCCTTTTCAGTAATTCTTTTGTTCCTATCACACTGGAAAGCCCATTGGTTTATGAGCCTCTTCAATCTGACAAATTGTCTGTTTTCATACAAAGTTTGTGTATTTGTAGATTACTGTCATATCGACAGGGTTAAAATGAACATCGAGATACTGAAGTTTTATAGGATGAACATTCTGATCTTTTTGATTAGTTCTACTTTTACAGCAAGCTAATAAAATTATACCTCATAAAATATCTATGGTGGAGGCAAATATTAATATCCTACTTTTATTGCCTTAGTTATGTGGCAACTAAAAGACATGGCAAAGATCATCCAGTAAGTATCAGTGGAGTCAGTCTGCTGTTGTCAAAACAATGTTCCTAGAGGTAATAGTGGGATCAATTACAAACTGGTGGTTTAGCTCCTCCTTCTCTTGAGAGAAAAATTATTGAAATAAAACAGCAAATTTTAGCAGATTTTGAAATAAACCAGTGAGTAAAAGTGATTACTAAAAATGTTAAAAACACTGGCTGTCACTCAAAAACAATTCTGTTAAAAGGCTTTTACACATCTCACACATTTTTGGAAGCTAATAGAAGGGTTGTTTACTGCAGATAAAATCCTCAATGAGGAAGAATTAAGCAGGGATGATTCTAAGCTTACCCTAGTTTATTAATTCCTGATGAATACCAAGGCATCGGAAAGTTGATGCAAGCAATCCACTCAATATAGTGGTTAAAATATTTTAAGGTGAGTCTTCTATGTATTCCTATTTACTGCTGCTGCTCTTATAGGAGAAATCAGGAGAACAGCAATGGGTAGGAGCACTAGAGTGTGGAGATAAGTGCTATACTCTGGTACCTCTTACACACAGGAAAATAAGTTGGATCAACATTAGGCTAGATGATTTTGCAGACAGTAAGCTAATGGAATTATCTAAATGCCCAATTTTCTTTTAGAAATCGTTAAAGGCATGGAGTGGAATATCATTCCTAAAATTATATTTAAAGCTATGTTAGCAATACTAAGATAAGTATCTTTTCCCTTTGTAACATCCCCTGAGAACTACCAGCTGCAGTGGGCATCAGCCTTTCTACCACCTCTGGATGTGGTCTGATGTGACTTGGGCACCCAGTTTAAAGGCTACACCACAGCCAGTGCAGAAAGTCTGATACTACGTATGGACAGGCCTGCTGTGAATGTTTGGTGGGGTAACCCTATGCATGTGCAGAGCAGCTCTACAGTGTATGTCCAGCGGGGCTGGTCTGCACATATACAGCGAGTGTACCTGGATGTGTAGGTACTGCAAAATATGACCATCGCCTCCCAGCTACACCAGCTTTCCCTGTCAGAAAGGAGCTGCGAGGACAATCTGTAACATCACATTTCATTTCAGTTTCATTCCACTGGTATTAACAGTGATTCCACACGAATCAGATTCTAACTCTCTTACTGTGCAAACCATTACAGTCTCAGCATTTGCCACTCCATGATCCTTCCTGCACTTAGGAGATAGTCAGTTAACGCAATCACAGCTGAGTGGCAAGTGTTGCACATCAGATACCTATTGCAATCTCGGTGGGCGACATTGTGCCATGAATATTAAGAGCCAGACCCTCCAACAGGGAAACACCACTGGTACCAGTGGAGCTGTGTCAGTTTATAACAGCTGAGAGCCTAACTCTCCACTTTTACAGGTGTTGACTATTTTTTTGAAACGTGGGCCGTTCACCTAACATACGGAACACTTGCACCCAAACACTGCATTTAAGTGCATGTGCAGAAATTAAGACATTTCTTTCTCAAAAATACTTTATTATTCTTTTCACTTTGTGCTCCTGACTCTCAAATAGCTTTTGCTTCCCTCTTCTTTCCGTCTGAAACCTAGTGTTCTGCCTCTACTTCTGCTTCAGTAATGTTTGTCCCCCACATGTGATAACTCCGCCGATTTGTTTGCTAGTGCCTCTAGCTTGAATTTTTGTTCATTTTTTAATCTTTTCTTTGCTCCACATTACTTAGCTTTAATGTCTGATAAATCCTGGCAGATTTACTTCTAGGTTAAGGAAAATAATAATAAAAAAAATTACAAAATCTTTAATTTAATGAGAAAAATGTTTATCAAAAGTATGTTTTTTCATATTTTTTTCTGTTTAATTTTGCAGATTGATAAAATGTATCAGTATTTTTTCTTTCCTCCTAAACACTGGAAAAAGAAAAGATAGGAAAAGAAAATCAAAACATTATTCTGATTTGTTAATTAGGAAATTTGAAATGGAAGGCAATTTGAATTAAAAGGCTGTCTAGATGGTAACGTACCCTGGTCAGTGGTCAATATCTCAGTTAGGGCATGGTACTTCCAATTGCAAACACTGGGGGTGTTTTTGCTCTCAGGTTCATCAATATTTTTACTTTTAAGACTACTGATACTCTACTGATGCCTGTGAGGTCATTTGAACTGACTGTGTTGTGCATGACCATTCTGAACAAATCGAGGATGCTATTCTGGGTAAGATGATTTCCTTGTTTTGCCTTTCCTATGACCTAAACCCAGTGTTGCACTTATGGTGTAAATCCACCTTCAGATGTGTAGTCCAGGCATCAGAAAGGAATGTGAGGCTCCTTTCTATGGGGTCAGAATCCATTTTTTAATATGTGTCTCTTAGCAATTGCCCAAAAGATGTCTTCCAGATATGTCATTTGTCAGAAAGAAAGAAAGAAAGAAAGAAAAGAGGGAAAAAACCCACAATGATCTGGGTAAGAATAATCTGAATCGGTCAGCTATATTTTGAATTGCATCTTTTGAGATTTTCAGAGATTATTCATTTCAATAAAGGGTGTCTGAATGTGATGAAAGTACACAAATTATTTCAAGTGAAAAGTGTAGTACCTGCTCATTTCTTGTTAAATTTTAACCCAGTAATCAGCCTAATACATATTTGTAAAATCTTGGTTTGTATTGGTCACTGTAGAAATTGTTTGCTACATCTTACTTAGTATTTTGAACACTTTAATTAAATGTTATAATATGCTTGTGATGCTATTATGTTGATATTGTTCAGTATTATTTACAACTCACCTGCATGTCTCAAAATGGATGCTTTATTGTCCAGATCTTCCTTTGTCAAACATTGCCTATGGAATTTCTTGTCACAGAACAATCTAAACACAGTGTGGCTTACTATTTCCATAACATCTGTCTTTTCTACTATAGAACAGATTAACAATTATGTCTTTAAAAAAAAAAAAAGGGGGAAACAAAAACATGCAGCTTAGACAGCAGTAGCTAGCTCTGCTACATGTATGTCAGAGGAAAAGGTCTCTCCCACAGTGCAGCTGGTAGGGTTCACACTTTCCCTTCTCATTGTACAAGAGAATGCTATATTATTTCTATTACAAAATGATTGTCTAAGAGGGGAAAAAAAATAGAGACTCCCCCACCCTCCTCTTTCCATGCATGCAAGGCTTTTCAATTGCGTTAAGCAGTATAGCAGAAGGGTTTTTTAAATTGGTGTTTTGTTTTAGCAATGGTCGCTGATGTGTACATGTAATACAGTTTTAATCAAATCCCAAATGCTGAAGACCTTTCAGCAGTATCTTAGGCAGCACTGTGCAATGCTTATTCCACTTGAAGTGGGCACTAGGGAGGTACAATTAGCTGTTCCCATGGAGAAGTTTGTTATACTAATAAATAATAAGTAGTGTAGGTAGAGATGGAATCAATTAAAGATATTTTTGACCATCTAATGGTTTATGGGAATACTAAATAATTGACAACAAGTTTTGACTATGTGTTCCATAAGCATGTTTTATTGTAACTAAAGTGTGACCACAGAACAGGGAATGCCTCCATGTTGACAGTCATAAAGGTTAACTTATGCCACTTTCTTAAACATCATTGCTCATAATGTTAGCTGTTAACCCTTTCTAAAGAGTTAAAATGTAGACATAAACATGTATGTTCTCCATGCTGAAGCTGCTTCAGCAAAGCTCAATTTCCTTGTCTGTTTAAAAAACTAAAACTAATACTTGAAATGTTAGAAAAGTGCAAAGTTATTGGTATTCCTATTTTCATGTGTTTGCTTGAATAACTCAGAATTCATTTTATTATTTAAGACTGATTTGACAAACTTATTTGAACCATTGCTTAATCATTTTTATTTGTCTGAAGTAAAAATATTGACATAGATTCAAACCAAAACCAGCTCTAGCCATCCCTTTGGGGGGAAAAAGGATTTGTTCAGTAGTATTTGCTGAAGGCAAAATGCAGCAAATATAAAATCAGATTCACCATCCCTTTAAGTCTGATTTGTTCCACTCCAACAACATCTAGTTTTTTGAGGTTTCCTTACCGTTAGAGAATTCATGGATGACCTGAACACTGTCATAGCACTTATACAACCTTTTTTCTCTTCTTATTTGTAGAGAATTTAATGAAAAAGCAGTTGTTGATACAGATATCTGAAGTCAGAAAGCAGGTGAAGTTTTAGGGATGTGGATAAAAAGAAAATATGCAGTATACAAAAAACAACATTCCTATTACACTTCAGAACTCCTCAGGATCTGCTTAAGAGCCAAAATACTGTGGTAGTTGGCAGTGATTTTTTCTTTCAATTAGGATGATGATAATAATAGTAGTAGTAATATTAATAATAATAAATGTCTTATGGTGATAGTAAAAGTGGACTGTCTGTTGTTATGATCCATGAGGACATAAAGTCATACAATGACTGACAATGATTTTGATAAAATATCTTTTTCAATATTGATAGAAGAAATTCTACCTGTGTTGATTTTGTGAATGAATGCATCTACTAACAAACAATGTTTTTGCACTTAGGACTTTTAAAGTGTCCTTATTATTAGCAAAGTTTCAATAAATTAGCAAAAGAATACAATTTTAAATCAATCGTTAGATTCCTCAACTGCCACAAGGCTCTAGCAAATCAGGCATTAACCCATGGGTTTCAAGAATAGAACTGATCAAAGGGTAGAATTTCCTTTTGTAAGAAAACCTATGGCTTTTGAGAAGGTGGGGGAGAAAGGAATTGTATGCATGAGCCTGTAGCAAGGTATCTGAG